>JAYXIM010028698.1:0-28031 GCA_037575425.1 Anastrepha fraterculus
CTTAAAATTAGTAAATGGTTGCACCACTGGGTGTATTCCATAAATGTTTTACCCTCTTAAATATTGTAAATTGCTTAATGTTTAAATAACAGATCGCAATAGAGAAATAGATTTAAAAAATTTTGAGATCATACTCAAATTTAATACTTGTATTGATCTAACAAGCAAGATTATATTTTTAATATTTTAATTCATAAATTTAATATGTTTTCCGGTTCCTGAAAATAAGAATTATATACCGATTTTATCTATATGTATTATCGAAAGCGCGAAAATGTAGATGCAACTGAAATCTAAACTGTTGTAGGGTATACACATATTTTCAGAACAAAGAACTAAAGTAATAATAAAGCACGCACCTTACACATAAAACATAATCACCTGCGATGGAGTACTATCACGTACTAGAAACACACCACGTTCACGTTCATTCATTAACACTTCGGTCACATCCTAATACTTACAATATAGAGTACTTTCAGTTGTAAGAATTTGTTTAAGTTTAATGCAATTATTTAGACATTCATTACAAAATTGTATCAATATTCAATATCTTCCAGTTCAATCAACATTTTTTGAAGTGAAAACTTCTTTAGAATCGTTGGGAGTGATTTGAGACTCGATCAAACGAAAAAGCGATACTCTTGGCTACGAAGCGTTATATGTTGATATACGTATATGTGTGTGGCTGCGTACTGCTGAGCCACGCTAGTATAGTGAGTATTGTAGTATGTATACTACACTGCCTATTACTTGCTTTGGTGTTTAGTTCAAGCGTCATACGTATGTATGTTTGTATGAATGCTAGTACGTATGTGTGCGCGCCTGCGTATTACGGAGCCACGGTGAGCGAGAAGGCATTATGTATACCTATACTACACTACCTAATACTTGCTTAGACCAAGCGTCCTACGAATGGTTGTGTGTATGTTAGTACGTATGTGTAATGTACGCGTTAGGACGCTCATAATAGCAACAGCGTGTGCTGTATTGCGTCCGCATTTTTATATTCGTAAATATTTTCATTTTTAAATATTTTCCGCAATTGCAGGCGGTGTTGCAATATACCACAATCAAAATGACGGTGCTCGTATTGTAACTCCACAGATAAATCTGAATGCACAGCAACTAGAATCACTGTCTGTTCAGCTCTCTTAAGTGGGAGAAATATGTGCATGCGAAACCAGATTGAGCAATGGAAAAACAGTTTTAATTGTGGCAATTTATATTCCACCGAATCAATCAATAAATAGCATCACGGAATTCATTCACGAAAATTTAATAAAGTATACACCAGAAGTATCGCGGGTACCTAGAAAAGGTTACGATAAAGTTCCAATGATTTTAAGTGGCGATTTTAATGTAAATTTTGCATTGGACACAGCGGTTCCTTTAATTGATTTTCTCAATACAACATTCAATTTAAAAATGTGTAACAATCGCATTGAATCGACAACACGATCAAAAATCACAATTGACGCGGTATTTCAAAGATATGTTGACAACAGCGAAACCAAAGCATGTGTATCATATTTTAGCTATCATAAGCCACTCGTATCATTTGTTGAAATTGAAAACATTTAGGATGAATAATAATAAAATGAAGAAAATAAAATATGAACTTTATAGAAATATTATAATGAACTTATAATTATCCCGCTCCTAATGCTGCTTTCGTCTCATTCTCTCTCAGTTTGTTTACGGAAGGTCTCACTTCTATCGCGTCTAACCGTTAGACTGGTATTTTTTTTTTTTCGTTTTGTCATGTCGGTTTATTTTTGTCATGAAAAAGCTCCTCATAAAAACCATCTGCCGTTCGAAGGAGGCATAAAACTGAAGGTATCTCCAATTGTGGAAAACATGAAGACGCACACTGCAAATAGGAGGAGGAACTCGGCCAAAACACCCAAAGGTAGTAAGCGCCAATTGGAATGAAAGGTAGATAGCGCAGAATAAACGTGCTATCGGTTGGCGGCGGTGATATTGAGATTAGTGAGGGTACGCTAATTGTATGGTGAAAAGAATTCAGAGTTGTGGGCAAGATCAGACTAGTTCTCACCGAATTTAATAGAATCAACTGATTGACTGACGTAACAGGGGTCAGTTATTTACGGCATGACTATATCCAGTCTGTGCGGTTTAAGAACCTTATTAGGTGTTGACGTCTAAGCCAGACAGTTGTTCGAGATTCTCGAACAGCGGTCGGCACATAGTTAACATTCTGTCCCTCCATAGGGCAGGGCATTCACAGAGGAAATTGAAAAGTGTCTAATTTTTTCTCCGGTTGTTTATAACTGTGACAGTATGTGTTGTTACGGATGCCCATTTTGGCTGCTTGTTCTACGACAAAAAAAGCCAGAGATAACTGCCGTTAATCTCCAGGCATCCCGTCGGTTCACGTTTAACAATACTGACGATCGTTTGAGGATGTAGGTGGGCCATAACGTTCTGCTGATTTTGCATTTCGTCTGGTCTCTCCATCTACAATCCGCGATTTGAAGGTATTTTAGGGAAATTGTGCTGGGATTGCAGCTTGGCTATCCGAGAGAATAGCGGTATTGCACTTAAAAGGGAACTCTGCGATTAGTAGCCTACATGCTTCCCCAATTGCCAGTACTTCCGCCTGGAAGACATTGCGGGCATTGGGGAGACGCACAGATTTTTCAATTTTAAAAGTATGAGAGTATATACCAGCTCCAACACTACAATCGATTTTAGAACCATCTGTATAGACTTTAGTGTCGAAGTTGTTTAGAGAGAATCCCTTATTCCATTCCTTCTTAGATGGGCAGAGAGTGGTAAAATTCCTATTCAATGTTACCATCGGGACGATGTAGTCAGTCCTCACCGAGGTTAACTGAGTTTGTCGCAATAGTAGACTGACATGACCATACGTTTTTTTCTTTCCAGCGACCCGCTTCGCTTAACCTAAATGCACTCATGGTTGCCGTCTTCTTAATGTGTAGGTCTATTGGAATAACGTGCGTCAGTGCGTTGAGAGCCTCCCTAGGACATGATCTGATTGCACCGACCGTTATTGCACAGGCTGATCTTTGTATTCTACCGAGTAGTTTGGTACTATAATCTCTCCCTAGAGCTTTCCACCAAACTACCGAACCATAGGTCGTATAACTGCCTTATACAGCCATAATGCATGCTTAGGTTGAAGACCCCATCTTCTTCCAAGCATACGTTTACGGGCATATAAAGCAATTTCTGCTTTCCTTACCCGTTCTTCGACGTTTAATTTCCAGCTAAGTTTGGAGTCCAAAATTACCCCTAAGTACTTAGCACTGAGTGAAAGTGAGAGGGTTTGTCCGTTAATATTTGGTAGGGTAAAGATTGGTACCTTATATCTGAAGGTAAAGAGCATGAGTTTTGTTTTACGCGGGTTTCTACTTAGACCACAGCCTGTTGCCCAAGAATTAAGGTCGCCTAATGCCCTTTGAATGATCCGACTGATCGTATTAGGATACAGTCCTGACGTCATTAGCACCACATCATCAGCGTATGCCACCGCTTTTACCTCACCTCTATTAAGATTTATTAAGATTTTGTTAATCACACATAATCAAAGAAGTGGAGATAATACTCCCCCGTGTAGAGTACCCCTATGGACTCTCTAAGTTATATTACCCATGTTAGCTTTGATGATCCTGGTTTCTAGCATAGAGATGATCCAATTTTCCACCCCTAAGTCTATTAACGCCCTTTGGATAGCATCAGTGCTTATGTTATTAAATGCGCTTTCTATGTCGAGAAAAGCTGCAATGGTGTACGGTTTGTTTACTAGAGCCCCCCTATTGTTCGGATTACCTCGTGAAGCGCTGTCTCCGTCGATTTGCCTTTGAGGTAAGCATGTTGTGCAGTTGATATACTAGAACTCTCCAGTGAACTTCTAGTGTGCATATCTAAAAGCCGTTTAAAAGTTTTTACAGGGAAGGACGACAGACTGATTGGCCTAAAGTCCTTCGCTGATTCATGGCCTCTTCCACCTGCCTTTGGTATGAAGACGACTCTAACAAGTTTCCAGCTGTTTGGAATATAAACTAGGTTTAGACAGGCTTTGAAAATTTCCATTAGCCATGGTAGAATACTATCAAGAGTTTATTGTAACATCTTAGGAAAAATCCCGTCAGGTCCTGGAGATTTGAAAGGTGAGAATGATTTGTTTGCCCATGCAACCTTCTCTTTCGTAACTATTACATCGACAAGATGCTGTGGGTCATATCGGCTCCGCCGGATTCTTCCAACATGACTGTGATGGGTAGCGTCCATCCCGGAAAATGAGTATTTAAAAGAAGCTCTAGAGTTTCTACTTCCTTAGAAGTCCAAGTTCCATCTGGATGAATGATCTTTGGACAAAATACGTCTCAGTCTCGCAGAATCTCTGTTAGATTCGATAGAAGAAAAGAAATCTCTCCAGCTCTCTTTCTTGGCGGCCCTGATTGCCTTCTTGTATTGTGTCCGACTTTCTGTATACAACTGCCAATTACCTGTTGCGTAGCTGAGATTGAAATTTGATGTGGCTTCTTCCCTTAATTTTGAGAGCTCATTACTCCACCAAGGAGGTATGATTTTTTGCTATAATTAATTAGACACGACCTTTTGTAGGCCCTACTCAATGTTTCTTCCAATGTTGTGACCTTACTCTCAATGTTTTCTATGAGAATGATTTTATGGATCGGAATCCTTCCTATCCTGTTCCCTACTACATTTTTGAACCGTTTCCAATTTGTTCTAGGTGGGTCATGATAACGGCTTTCGAAATGCTAAGGGTGGATCTTCCTTAAGATCCAGGTGATAGAGGATCCAGCTGTGGTCCGAAAAATACTCTTTGCTTGAGACCCTCCAATTTTCTACCCTCATTGATGAGTTTTCAGACGGTAATGTTATATCTATTACTTCCGGCCATTCTCTAAAGATTTCCGTGCTTGGAAAGGTGAAAATCGGGGTATTACTCCTTTTACATACTGTTAGGCTAGTATTAATGATAAATTCATATAGGGACTGACCTCGCTCGTTCATTTCGGTACTCCCCCATAGGGTATGCCTCGCATTGGCGTCACATCCTAGTAGCAGGATCGTCAGGCAGTGCTGGTTGATCGTGTGCCATAAAGATGGAGACAATTTTGATCTTGACGTCGTCAGCAGCCTCCATTTCGATGACCGGCACATCCGATGAGCTGTAGGATGGGATTTAAATATATTTAAATGTTTTTTTGCTACATTACATGCCCGGGGGTTATAGCACATTTTTGAGAGAGAGTCCGCTTACCTTACTGGTCCGCACTCTGGGTTCCTGTATCAGTGCTATGTCTACGTCCTCCTCCGATAAGAGAACGGTTAGGTTGTCCGTTGCAGTCCGGAAGTGCTGTAGATTTATCTGGACAACCTTGAGACCCATACTTATTGATCGTTTTTAGTGATGTCAAGTAGCATGCCCGTATGCGGCTCATTAGCGCCGTCGTTTTTGGTAGACGAGGCCTCTTCCAGTTGCATGCACATAAGCCCCTAATTAGCGTCGTCAACCTCGTCGTGCTCGTCCTCCGGATTTGCAGAACGGAATAACCGAAGTTTGTTGTCCACTTTTCCTAGTGGCTCAATACTCTCCCCCGAGATTTGGAGAAGGAAGGACACACTGTTCTTTATCGGAGCCTCCGCTTTGATGATGCTCCAGTCATCCATTGGAACAGTGCGGTTGTGTGTTTGTAGATATGGTATTAACTGCTTAGCCTCGAACTCCATGTTCGGTATCCAGATACGAGCCCTTGGTCGTTGTGATATCTCATGTCTGGGATTAGTGAGAGCCTCAAACCTTCCCAATCGCTCAGGATTTTGCTAATAGCGTTTCGAAGGAAATCAACAGGGAACTGATGGTCGCATTTGATCACCCTGTATCCACGAACCACCTCCATTGAATCATATCCTGGCACTTGTCCCTCCGGGCTTGCCATGACGTGATCAACGACAACACGAGACAGCCGTGCCTCAATTTCGGACCACCTTTCCAACGCAGGTTTACTGCGGTTCGTTAACTCGTCCACTAACACCGTTTACAGGTGATCCCGTGCCACCTCGTTTAACGCGCGATTGCCGCGTTTGAGCGTCAAAGCAGTGTGCGACGTCTTATGTTTTTTCGCAGTTTTACCGCCCTCTTCCTGCGAACGATTGCGTTCGTTTTACGGCTTCTGCCTTCTAGGTGGCCTGGAACGCCAAGTACTCAGCGACCACCTTTTGGCACATTGCCTTATCGGCCGCATCTTTGGGATGAGTTTTACCTTCGGCCTCATTTTTGCTTATTCTGCCTAGAATAGCCAGAGGCCTCTGGTAAATCTTATACCTAGAAGGGCCTTTTTTAGAGTATTGACGCTTTTGCCCCTTGGCATCAGCGGATGTAGTAGGTTGATTTATAATTGATGGCGTACTGTGGCCCACAGCTTTGTCATCAACTGTCTCTTGACTAGAAGCCAAGAGCTCGTCCTCTGAAGGAGTTCCGAACTTCCTCAGCTTGATTGTGTCCGTCCGTTTGTATGTCCGTTTTGTCAATGGGTTCGTTCACTTGTCTGTCCGACTGTCCATTCGTTTTGTCTTTGTGCCCGTCCGTTTTCCGTTGGCTTGTCTGTCCGTTTGGTAGCGTTATCCGAATTTTTGTTTTTTTGTTATTTGTTCATTTATCTGCACTGTCGCCATGTGCGGTGACCAATGAGGATATAGGAGAAATAAACGGTCCGCCATGGCAGCGCCCCATACGATGGTAAGGCCACCGTTACAACCTGAGGCGGCCTGATGTCAGGAGGGATCCGTTAAGAGACAGCCTAATTTTATCCCTCGGCTGCCAAACCCCCCCAATAGGCACGGGTCGCGTTATACCCTGGGTTGAGGGAGTTTATTTAACGAAGTTTACATCTTCGACTTGTGTGGCATACCTTCCATATCTGGGAGGCGTTCCCATATCCACCACCTTGGGACGCGCCCTATAGGGATAACAGGTTCCCCAAGGGGTGTCTGGTGTACTGGCACTGAAAAATGTTGTGCGTCTCTTGTTAGTAAAAAGTACTGAAAGAAAGGGATAATCACATCATTACGGCACATACATATGTAAGTTAGAAGAAAGAGTAAACGGCTCACAGTACCAAGACTGTAAACACATGGCAACCGTAAATGACTGCGATAACGTGTGCCAATAAAGTAGCTGGACAAATTCCTTTTTATTAGAACCTAAGAGTGGTGAATAATATCTTTTTCATTTAATCCTTAAATTATTTATTAGTTTATGGCCTTTAATTAAAAAATTATTTAAATTAATTTTTTATCATGAAGGTCGCAAACCAAGACCATTTACGTCAACGCATTTATGACATGCTTGGACAGCATTCAAAAAAGAGGTTTTGCAACACTTTCTTCTGGAAAATATTGCACGTTCAACAATTTATTCAATTTTTAAACGTTTTGATAGTGGGATAGCTCCCTCAGGAGTGAAAAAATCAGGTCGCCCAAAAGTTCTCAACGCAAAACAATTAAAAAAACTGCAAAAAGCTGCTATTGACAAAAAAGGTGCATCAAACCGCAAGTTAGGTCGAAAGTTTGGTATTTCTAAAGAGACTGTACGTCAAAATTTGTTGAAAAGTGGTATTAATTATCAGAAAAGGGTAACGGTTCCAAAATATAGTGATAAACAACTAGAAGAAATACCAAAGAAATGTAGATTGCTCCGCCGTAGCTATTTTGTTGGCGATGTTGAGGTGATTTTCGATGATGAGAAATATTTTACGTTTGCTTGGAATAACGGAGACCAAAACTGTGGATTTTATACAAACAACATAGAGAATACTCCTGATAATATTAAGTTTGCTCCTAAAGCTAAATTTGAACCGAAAGTTTTAGTTTGGGCTGCCATATCTTCCAAAGGACTCTCTCAACTTTATCTTCAAGATTCCACAGCTCCTGCCATAAGAAGTGACATTTACATTCAAAAATGCCTTACAAAACTTAAAAAATTTATCAAATCCGAGCATTCTGATGGTAATTACATCTTTTGGCCTGACTTAGCAAGTAGTCATTATGCTAAAATGACCTTAGAGTGGATGTCAGAAAATAATATAAAATTTGTTCCGAAATGTGCTAACCCACCAAACATCCCAAAGGCCAGACCAATTGAAAATTTTTGGACTCTACTTTGCCAGAAAGTGTACGAAGATGGCTGGGAAGCTAAATCAAATCAACAGCTGAAGAACAGGATCAAATTATGTGCAAGGAAAGTGGACATGAACGTCGTCCAAAAGATGATTGGAGGTATCAAATCAAAGCTTCGGAAAATAGAAGACCATGGTCCTTTAGAACTATACAAGTAATGCTTTTTTTGTGTAACAATCATATGTTTTATAAATAAAAAAAATTAAACAATTTTGAACAGTAGTATGGTTTTTATTTTTAATCAAAATTTGTCTAGCTACTTTATTGGCACACGTTATATGGCAACCACAAGCTGTTGTCATGATATTTTAAAATCGTCAACGGCAGTAAACGAACGAACGACGAACACGACAGTCACTAACAGATCTACGACCTTCAAACGTATTTTTTATTACATTCATATTATTTTCTTACAATAAAGTATAATTTTGAGCATTAGTTGAAAGTGTGCTTATTTTTATCTCGACGTATCCTGACAGTTTCAAAAGTAAGGTTTTTAATAATTAGTAAAATTTGATATACGATTCGGTGAAATTTTTCATGCATTGAAATAATATTGTGAACAGAAGAATAATATACGGAAAAGATAAACGGTTCAAAATGGCTAATAGAGTAAAGATTACAAGTTCAAAACTCGAGAAAATAAAAATTAATTTACGCCAAAATAACTTGCCCACAACAGGGTCAAAATCAGAACTTGTTTTAAAGCTGAGTGAATTCTTTGGGAAAGACGAAGTCGAAATTGACGAGCATGAAGACAATTCCATCCAAGATCAGTTAGACCAACTGAGAGCTATGATGAATACAGTGATGAACGCAATTACAGCAGTGCAGAGCCAACGGACAGCTATGCAAACTCCAATTCAACAAATGCCAACGACAACGCAACAATTACCAACTGCTGATTCACCGTGTTACAGCGAACGTACAGAGACTCTTCCTGATTTTAATCTATATGCAGAAAATTCGGTTACGGTTGAGCATTTTATAAATCGTGTAAACAATTCGTTAAGTGCTTACAATTGGGACGAAAAATGTGTTTACAGTAAAATGTGTGGTGTAGCAAAGATGTGGCTAGACGCGTCGCCAGTGTTGTTTGCTAATTGGAATGAGTTCGCGATAAGTTTTAAACCAGAATTCAGTTGATGCTTTCCATTTCAATTCAACCGGGCTATTCGGGACATGTTCTTCGATCTCGATGTAACTCAAATATGTTGATCTCTGGTCAAAATAATGAGACACGTATTTTTTTGTTCGCCCGAAAAAAAATTTTTTTCAAGATTTATCGGCAATTTTGTTTTTCGGCTCCAAATCGATTTTTTTTAATTATATAAGAAATTTTCTTTTTAATTGCTCATAACTTAGTCAAAAATGTACCGAATCTTGGAAAAAAATTTTTTTCGGGCGAACAAAAAAATACGTGTCTCATACATGTCCCGAATAACACGTTCTTCGATTTCGAAGTAACTCAAATATGTCGCTCTGTGGTCAAAATAATGAGACACGTATTTTTTTGTTCGCCCGAAAAAAAATTGTTTTCAAGATTTATCAGCAATTTTGCCGGTTGAATTGAAATGGAAAGCATCAGTTATGAAATGAATGAGGCAGATATAAACTATAAAATTTGTAAAGCCAGTAGACAAAATGATGAGAGTGTTACTGATACTGTTTTCGCATATCCATGCTAGGTCGACGATTTGAGTTGAGTGACGCCGGTATTATTAAATATACGCGAGAAGAGCTTAGACATCGTTAGTTGCAACTGGCAAATGCTGCTTTGAAATTTCATTCGGTCAAACATAGACTATTAATTAATAAACTAAAATTATGTTTCTAATTCACGAGTACACAACAATAAAGCGAATACACAACATGAGCTTAAGCCGAAGTTTGAACCTAAAATAGATAACGCTAAGCCAAGTGCTAATGAGAATGAAAATAAACGAGCTATTGTTTGCTATAATTGTTCCGAGGTAGGATATATTTCAAATCAGTGTACAAAGCCACAACGACGTCAGCGTTGCGCTGACTGCAACAAAGTTCATGGCCGCGGTGAACCAAAAGCCTGTGTTAAGAAAACAGTGAACGTGAAGGGAAATGGACGATTTCGAGAAACATTTTAAGATACGGCTAGTCAGTGTCACATGATTCGTAAATCGGTTGCAAAATAAATTACCAAATACGCGTGAAAATTGTGTGATATCAATTAATGGTATTTGTGGCGGTACGCAAGTGGCAAATGAAAAAGTTAAATTTCTAATAGAAATCGACGAGTTGGTACGTGAAATAATTGCCTATGTGGTAGATGATGACTTAAGAGGCATATTTTGTATTTTTTTTTTATAAAAGTGGTACAAATGCAACAACTGCTGCTGCAGAAATCAACACTGTTCACGGAGGAGTGTAAGGATTGCGCAAAAGTGGTTTTCAAAATTCCGAAGTGGTAACTAGGTCGTGGAGGATGCCCCGCGCGCTGGTCGTCCTGAAGTCTTTAACTCCGACGCCTTGCTCGAACTCGTGGAAGCTGAGCCAAATTTGACAATCGATATGATAGCTCAGAGGTTAAATTCATCGCATGGAACAGTTCACAGCCACCTGGTTCCGTTGAGAAAGGTTTCAAAGCTGGGAAAATGGGTTTCGCATTGACTTTCCGTCGCCAACCTTCAGCAGAGAGTGAATGTGTGTTTTCAGATGCCGCAAGGGCTTTAGTTTTTCGAACCGTATCGTTACTGGTGATGAAAAATGGGTCCTTTACAATAAACCTGTTCGCAAACGCCAATGGTTAGATAAAGATAAAACACCCGAACCGACCCCTAAAGATGGCCTTCACCCCAAGAAGATTCTCCTGTCTATTTGGTGGGATATGGCCGGTATTGTTTATTATGAACTCCTGGAACCAAACCATATGATAACTGCTGATTATTATTCCCATCAGCTATCAAATCTGAATGAGGCACTTAAAAAAAATTGACCAAAGTTTTGTTTCACCACGACAACGCAAGACCCAATAACGCAAGGCAAACATTAGGCAAGCTGAATGAGCTCAGATGGGAGCTAATGCCGCATCCACCATACTCTCTGGATATTGCACTTTGTGATTATCACCTTTTCTGTGGACTTCAATCCCATATGAGTAACAAGAACTACTCCTAAAAGAAGCTACAAAATGGGGTATCGAAACATATTTTGGCTCCAAGGACAAACAATTTTTTGAGCAGGGAATTAAAAGTTTGCCTTAACATTGGGAAGACATTGTAAATAATGAAGGAAAATATATTATTTATTAATAAATACTTTAAACATCTTTTTTATTAATTTTAAAACCATCTTTAAAAAACGGATGAACTTATGGACTGACCTGATAGTGAAAGATCTTTTAAAAAACGGTATTATTGAAAAGTCAGGCTCAGTTTATACTAGCCCAATAACTTTTATAAAAAAGGAAGACGATACAGATAGAATGTGTGTTGACTATCGCAAAATAAACGCCAATACGAAAAAAGAAAATTTCCCGATGCCCACTATCGAAGAAACTCTACAAGGAATTTCGAATTGTAAGTATTACACAACACTTGACTTAAATTCGAGTTATTACCAGGTGCCAATAGCTACTGAAAGTCAAAAAATATACCGCGTTTATTACTACTGAAGGGTTATATAATTTTAAATGCATGCCATTCGGACTTAAAAACGCGCCAGCTGTAGTTTAAAGGCTCATGACAAAAATTAAAGACAGAATTAAATCATCTGACATGACAAACTAGAAGGATGACATCCTAGTACGGAGCAACCCAATCGACGAAATGTTTAATAATATCAAACAAGATTTTCAAGGAAAACGTGAGCTACATTTAACGCTTAATATAAAAAAATGTGAGTTCTTAAAAACAAAAATTGAGTTTTTGGGTCATGGTCTGGTGGTATCCAACCAGGGTTAAGAAAAACGATTGCAGTTGAAAAATTTAAAACACCAACTGAGTGGTTATTTCCGACGATTTGTTCCAGAGTGTGCTATTTTATCTGAACCGTTCAAAAAACTTTTACGAAAATACAGCCAATTTAATTGAACAAACGACCAACAGATAGCTTTCGACAGGCTTAAAGATATTCTCTCAACTCAACCAGTAATGGTGCCGTATAACGCGGAAGCAGAACATGAAATCCATACTGATGCCAGTGCAATTGGTTTAGCCGCTGTACTCTTTTACCAAGTTTACAGTACTTCGCGCTGCTAAGAGTACTGTGACCAAACACGTGCTAGCAGTCCTCGACGAAGTAATAAACTACATTGGAGTTCCTCATCATTTTGTAGCAGATCGTGGAACAGCGTTTACATTTAAAAAATTTGCTAAATATTGTAAGGATTACGATATTAAACACATTCAAAACGCAGTTCGCACACCACGTGCGAATGGGCATGCTCAACGAACTAACCGAACATTGCTCAGTATGCTATGAACGATGACGAAGCGGAAAGAAATGGGACGACAAACTACGGGACATCCAATGGGTTTTCAACACAACACGTAATCAAACGATAGGTAAAACTCCATACGAGCTAGTAAATTCATTCAAACCACGATATATTTTCAAACACGAACTGACGACAATTCTAAACGAGAGCGACACGCAAGATGTTATAGATATCAACGACCTTCGACAGGCAGCAGCCGAGCGAGTTAACCGACAAGGGGAAAAGTCCAAAATATGTTTCGATGCAAAACATATCGCACCAAATCAATACAAAGTCGGAAATTTTTTCTTAGCCGAGAACGAACCAGCAAGCACGGGGGAATCACGAAAGCCTCTTGATCGGGATTGATACGTCGTAACCGATCTTCCAGATTCCTCACGCAAACAACGTCATTACATATTAATATTTTCTTCCGATACACTTCGACCATGCTGTCAGCTTTTGACGAACAACTTAGCGAGGGTGACGAAAGCACCGATGAAAAAGAAAACTAACAGCGCTTGTATATTCAGGAGTGGCCGACTGTAAACACATGGCAACCTTAAGTGACAGCGATGTATGGCAACCACAAGCTGTTGTCATGATATTTTAGAATCGTCAACGGCAGTAAACGAACGAACGACGAACACGACAGTCACTAACAGATCTACGACCTTCAAACGTATTTTTTATTACATTCATATTATTTTCTTACAATAAAGTATAATTTTAAGCATTAGTTGAAAGTGTGTTTAATTATATCTCGACGTATCCTTACACGACTATATATAAAAAGCGGCCAAAAATAAGGAAATGGGTGGATTTTGCTGAAAGTGTGTTCCTTAGTGGGCTAGGGTACGCTAAACTGAAGAACCAAATTTGTTTTTTCATAGCTTTATATTTTCGTTCAAATTTAATTAATTTAAATTAAGTCTGGGTAGATGTAAGTCATCGTGAAAAGATTTTTAATGGTGTGTCCAATATCAGACCCTTAGCCGGCTCCCAGCGAATTTGACAGAATCAGTTGATGGGATGTCGTAGCCGGCTTTTTTACGGAAAAAACTAAGAATATGTTAGTGACATAGGAAGAAAATTAACACAATGTCACTTCGTTGGCAAGTATTTAAATAAACAAATTTAACCAACTTAAAATAACTAATTTCTCTTTTGATTTTTCGAACCCCCTTATAATTGTATATATTGAATTATTATTTATTGTATTTTACTTAAATAAAAACAGATTTGGGGAAAAATAAGTCTCTTACTAGGTCATCCAGTAAAAATAATCATCATTATATGATACCGTGGGGAAGTACGCTATTTTATTTACTTTACACTTTATTTGAATACTTAACTTCGCTTTTAAATGTCTTTGATATTTTCCACATATTTTTCCATACTTCGTTATCGAAGTGACGAAGCTTAGATGCTTTTTATGTGACCAATCTTTCTAGTTGTGTTGCTGTTTCCCTATGCTTCTTCTTAATTGGCGCGATAACCGCTTACACGATTTTGGACGAGTTTAACAAAGCGCGCCAGTCGTTTCTTTCTCGTGCTAACCGACGCCAATCGGACACACCAAGTGAAGCCAAGTCCTTCTCGACCTGATATATCCAACGCAGAGGAGGCCTTCCTCTTCCTCTACTACCACCAGCTGGTACCGCATCGAATACTTTCAGAGCCGGAGCGTTTGTATCCATTCGGACGACATGACCCAGCCAACGTAGCCGCTGGATCTTTATTCGCTGCGCTATGTCTATGTCGTAATGCTCCTACACCTACTGCTCAATTGCCTACTTAGTCCAAAGTAGCACTTGTTGGCAAGAGAGATTCTGCGTTGGATTTCACGGCTGACGTTGTCATCGGTGTTAATGCTGGTTCCTAAGTATAAGTCTTTAACTACCTCGAAATCATAACTGTCCAGAGTGACGCAGGTTCTGATACGCTAGGGCGCCAACTGTTTGTTTGGTGGCAGGAGGTACTTCGTTTTGTGCTCGCTCACCACCAGACGCATTCGCTTTGCCTCTTTATCCAGTTTGGAGAAGGCTGACCTAACAGCGCGGTTATTAAGGCCGGTGTCAATATCATCGGCATACGCCAACAATTGTACGCTCTTATAAAATACTGTGCCTGAGCGATTAAGTTCTGCGGCTCATACGATGCTCTCCAACATCAAGTTAAAGAAGACACACGATAGCGAGTGATCCTGTCTGAAACCTCGTTTGGTATCAAGCGGCTCGGGGAGGCCTCCCCAACTCTGACGGTGCTGCTGGTATTAAGCAACCGTGTTTATTTTGCGAGGATACCAAATTCAGACATCGCTGCATATAGGTAATTCCTTTTCGTATCGTCTAATGTAGCTTTGAAGTCGACGAAAAGATGGTGTGTGTCGGTTCTCCTTTCATATGTCTTTTCTAAGATTTGGCGTATTGTTTGGTCGATGGTAGTCTTTCCAGGTCTAAAGCCACACTGATAGGGTCCAATCAGACGGTGGGCTTCAGCCTTTCACACAATTCGCTCGCTAGAACCTTATAGGCGATATTTTGAAGACTAATCCCGAGGTAATTGAAACAGATTGCAAAGTACACTTAAATTCTAATCGGCGTGCATGCTTTCATCCGACCATATTTTGCATAGAAGCTGATGCATGGACCTTACCAGTTCCTCGCCGCCATGTTTGAATAGCTCAGCCGGCAGTCCGTCGGCGCCCGCGACTTTGTTGTGCTTTAGCCGCGTTATCGCTATTCTCACCTCGTCATGATCGGGTAGCGGAACGACAATTCCTTCGTCAACGTTTGAGGTATCGGGATCTTCACATTCTCTGTGACATGCGCAGCTAGCTGTCTCTATTTAATAGGTTCGAGAAGTATTCCTTCCAAAATTTAAGTATGCTCTGGATGTCAGTCACCAGATCGCCGTCTTTGTTCTTACAGGAAAACGCCCAGGTCTTGAAACCTTCTGTAAGCCGCCGAACTTTCTGGTAGAATTTTCGGGCGTTGTTCCTATTGGCCTTTGTTTCCCTAAGCGCGTCCGTAAATTTTGTTACATATATTACAACTATCGTAGTGTGTGATTGTTTTTATTGTTTGTACTCGTATGTTAACTATGAGTTAACTCGCCCCTTCTTAAGTTGGGAACGTCCCTTTCATTCCGTTTTTATAGAACAAAAAGGTTGAGAAATATATTTGTTTAATTAAAAAAACTAGTTAACATTTTTTTTTGTTAGTGCGCATTAACTGTTATTAGCATTTGAAACTTGTTACTTCTTCAATAATTTTAACAAACGTTTCCCAATACTTTCATTAAACAGTTTTCACAATATGAACAATTTCAAATAAATATGGCAATGAAGTTATTCCACATACAAGTTAATACCCTACTCTGGTATGCCGCATAACCGCAAATATATACAAAAAGTCTCAGTAAACAATACTTTTCTCTGGAAAGCTGTTTGATGGCAAAGATGTAATATTAAGGCTAGAATAAGCACAAATTGTATGATGATGAAATAGATATAATATATGATATATATAAGATAAACAAATGTTAATATGAAATATTTAACGTAAACAATTATTTGTTAAGGGTAGCATAAGCCTAAATCTATACTAAAAAGGTGAATGTCTATACGTTGTCCGCGCATCACTTCGAAACGACAACACCAAATGACGTAAAACATTTTATACTTTCATATTATCACCCAATGAAGGTTATAGGCATGTTTTTATGATGGAACTCCCTTCCCACAGCCCCCAGGCCGCGTCACCACTCTCATTCGTCACTAATAATCGAATATTTACTTAAATTTAATCTAAAAGATCTTAGTTTTTCCTGTTTCCCACTATTTATAGCACACTCTAGACTTCATAATCCGCATAAGCTATTCAACTATTACCCAAATGCAAAGTTCAAAAACGGTTTGAGATAGAAAATTAATAAAAATAATTTTGCTTGATATTTTTCTGATTGGTTGTTTTGATTTTATTCAACGAGGCATAGCAACGGATGCCGGGTATTGTAATATTATGGTTATTAAAAAAAAATTATTTTCTATGAAATTATTGTTTGTAATTCTTTTATATACATACATATCTAAAATCCGGGTTAAAGCTAGTATTGTATACAAGAGAAAATTAAATAATAAAGACTTCAAGTGCTTTATTTTTTATGGCTCGTTCGAGCTACGAACTTAATTTACATACATATGTACGTTTACAATAAATGATATACTTTACATTAACTGGAAAAAAGTCTGCGGCCGCCGTAGCCGAATGGTTTGTTACGTGACTACCATTCGGAGTTCAGAGAGAACGTAGGTTCGAGTCTCAGTGAAACACCAAAATGAAGAAAAAGTTTTTTCTAATAGCGGTGGCCCCTCGGCAGGCAATGGCAAACCTCCGAGTGTTCTGCGATGAAAAAGCTCCTCAAATAAGATATCTGCCTTTCGGAACCGACTTAAAACTATAGGTCCCTCCTGTTGTGAAAAAACATCAAGACGCACACCGCAATTACGAGGAAGAGCTCGGCCAAACACCAGAAAATTGTGTAAGCGCCCATTGATAATGTTGTTGATAATATTTAAAACACTTACCGGCCGCCGTAGCCGAATGGCTTGGTGCGTGATTACCATTTCGGAATTCACAGAGAGGTCGTTGGTTCGAATCTCGGTGAAAAACCAAAATTAGGAAAAACAGTAATCTAATAGCGGTCGCCCCTCGGCAGGAAATGGCAAACCTCCGAGTGTATTTCTGCCATGAAAAAGCTCCTCATAAAAATATCTGCCGTTTGGAGTCGGCTTGAAACTGTAGGTCCCTCCATTTGTGGAACAACATCAAGACGCACACCACAAATAGGAGGAGGAGCTCGGCCAAACATCTAACAGAAGTGTACGCGCCAATTATTTATTTTTTTTTTACCGTGGAGTTCGATATAAATCATGTAACATCATCTGAGCTTCCAATAAATTATGTTGTAGAATAAATACAGAAATAATTGGAACGATATACTTATAAAGGGTTTTCCAATAAGAGGTGTTATCTTTTACGGGAAGATCAGTGATTTCGTTGCTTGTGTGGCACGTAGCGCCGTCTTGTTTAAAATAAACGTTGCCCAGATCAATACCATACAGTTGCGGCCATAAAAAATCGTTAATAATCTCTCGTTAGCGCAATCCATTCACCGTAACTGTTGCTCCAGCTTCATTTTCGAAAAAGTAAGGTCCAATGACTCCGCTGGACCATAAATCGCACCAAACAGTCACACGTTAAGGATAGGGAGGCTTTTCAACAATAACTTTTAGATCTTCTGAGCCCCAGATCCGACAATTTTACTTGTTGACGAGGCCACCGAGTTGGAAATGGGCCTCATCACTCAAGATGATTTTTCGATGAATTCCGCATCATTTTCATGCATTTCAATGACCCAATCATCAAAGACACGACGTTGTTGATGATCGGCCGGCTTGGGTTCTTGTGTTAACTGGACTTTATAAGCCTTAACACCCAAATCTCTATGCAAAATACGGTGTAATGACGTTTGTGGAATGCCTAATTCCAAAGAACGACGAGGAATGGACAAACCTGGGTTTTCTTCAACACTTTCGGCTACAACAGCAATATTTTCGGCTGCTTTGAGCGACCTGCACGGGTTTTATTCTTCACATCACTAACTTTTCCCAACAACTCGAAGTTTCTCACCAATTTCAGTATTACGGTCCGACAAGGTGCTTCACGATGACCCAAAAATGTTCGAGTTTTACGAATCGTCTCTGGCAATTTTTCACCATTTTTGTGATTTTTAATAATTTCAATGCGTTGTTAAAGCGTGTATCGTTCCATATTTATTAATGGCGTAGTTTCTACTTGTCAAATATCAAAGAATGACAGCTTCAAAAGTGACATCTACCGAAATAGCGGGCTATTCAAAATAACACCTGTTATTGAAAAACCCTTTATATGTATGACATATTTGTACGTTTTCATCTTAAATGTTTAAGTGTTAAATTGCTGTTTTTTGTTTGTGTGTTGGTTGTATACTTTGTTATTATTTCTATATTAGGAATGCTATACATCAATTATATGTATCAAATAACAGTAAAAGCTTACAATTTTGGAAATAGCTTGTTTTTACTTTACTTGTCTTTGTATTTTTTGTTTTTCATTTATCAGTAAGGTTGTACCTAAATCTTTTTGGACTGTATTTTGAATATGGGCCTTGTCTAAATTATTTCCTAATCATTTATTATGTCAGACGAAAGCTATTTCCCCTTCTTTAAAAACTCCACTTTTATTATTTGAATGCTGAAGAAGTGCACTTTGCACAGAAATTGGTTTAGACTTTATCAAATTTAAATGAAAATCCGAAAAACTGTTAGCTATCCAAATAGGTTTGGCGTCTAAAGTAAAATGAATTTGATGGTTATATTTGCAAGTTAGAATTAATATGAGATCAGTTAAGTCACTCAGAAAGGGTGTTCAATTTAGAGGTATCGGATCTTAAATTGACATAAAACAACGAACATTTAAATTTATTGGGAAATATTTATAATTTATTTTTTAAAGATTTTGATGTGGTTTTAAAATGTTAGCCGCAACTGCGCCGTAATTCGGCCATCCATAAACACAAATTTTGAATAACTCGCTGCAGGACTTCGGTCGGCATCTCGTGAATAACTTTAGTAATGTTGGCTTCCATTGCCTCAGCAGAAGCTGGTTTATCAACAAAGTATTTAAACTGTACATACCCCTAAAAACAAAAGTCCAAAAGCACGATATCACACGATCTTGGTGGCCAATCCACGAGTACGAGAGATAAATTGCTCACCAAAACGACGACGTAGTAAATCCATTGTTTAACGGGCTGTGGGGCAAGTAGCGCCTTCTTGTTAGAACCAAATATTCTGATGATCACGGGCTTCAATTTCTTGCACGAAAGAGTCGCTTATCGTGGCGCGATAGAATTCACCATTCACTGTTACATTGGCACCAGCCTCGTCTTTGAAGAAATATGGGTCGATGATTCCTCCAGCCCATAGACCACACCAAACGATGGTTTTCAATGGATATAATGGCTGTTCTTGAATGGCTTCGAGTTGTTTCTCAGTCCAAATATGGCAATTTTGCTTATTGACTTAGCCATTTACCCAAAAATGGGCCTCATCGCTGAACACCATAAGTTGGCCTGAGCGCACGATGAACACTTTTCACAAAGCGTCGATTTTCGTATTACAATTGTACGATTTGTAAACATTGTAGAAACAAAGTCTATCCATGATGAAATGTTAATGAATATTGAAAGAGATTATGTATTTAGTTTGACAGTAGTCCCGCGTGATCTGTCAAAAAAATCCTATTGGAAAAAGTACTTCTAATCCGATCACCCTTTATTTTGTTCTTATTTGGTGTAGCGAGCTATTTCTAAAAATGTAGAATGAAATCATTCTATTTGCCCCTTGTTCGTACTATGTAAACGTGATATGAAAAATTATTCAATATTAAAGTAATCTCTAAGCAAATGGGCTTTTGTGTTTGCTTGGAAAGATTTTTCATTATTTGAGACCAAAAGCTTCATTATTGGATACATGTATGTATCATAGTAGAGCAGACACTCGATACCTGCACACCTCAATACTAGCGACAAAACTTTTTCTTTCGTACACAGTACTTGCGACATTAGGAAATGTTTACCTCGATACTTGCAAATTTTTTGTTTTGTGGTGCTCTTTTGCATTGTATTCTTGAGAATAAAGTTCGGGAAAATTCCGTCGATGGCATTCTGGTAATGAAATTTTTTGAATTGAACTGTCGAAATGACAGTTTTGCGTTAACTTTTGCATGGAGTGGCCTCAAAGCGACAAATAGAAAATTTACGCTGCTTACAATACCAGAAAAATCTGACATTAAGAACAAATTAAGTGCGGAAAATTTAATTAATACATTAGCTAAAAACTTTTACGTACATAACGCAACAATAACTCGTATTAAAAAAAAGAACATTCCACAAACGAATTTGTTACGCGATCTGAATCCGGTCCAGGTAAAAGGAAAGTTCTCAAGATTTCTAGGTTTCCGAAAATGGAAAAGGCGTTGTTCAATTGGTTTGCGGACCAAAGAGCCAAAAACTTACCAATTATAAGCGATATGCTAAAAGAGAAAGCTAAGTTATTATCTGCCAAGGTTCAGGAAAAGCCTGAAGGCTTCCACGCTAGCAATGGTTGGTTTGCAAATAAGAGTGACTTCATCAACACATTTTTGAACAAATTTAACGAACCAATTATGGATTTAAGTTTGATAAAAGAGTATATCTGCTGAGCCGATGAGTTTGGCTTATTTTGGAAGATCATACTTGATAAAACTCTTGTGCGCTCAAACGAAACCTCGGCTCTGGGGCATAAGATCAGTAAAGAGAGAATAATATTCCTTTCTTGTACAAATGCTGCTGGAAATCATAAAGTAAAAATATTGATTATTGGGATATCGGCGAATCCGCGTTCATTAAGAACTTTCAGTTATACACCTGTTGTATAAGTTATTTTTTAAAGAAAACACTTTTAATTTTTGATTATTCACTTTATTCACACTTCACTTACACTTACACTTACACTGTAGCTATCCTAAAAACTAACCGCGCTTAAGTGCTTTTTTAGTGACGACTCTTTCGGCTGTATCATGCGCACGATTCGTTTCGGCAAAATGCGAAGCGTCGGCATACAGAAAAAGTACTTAAGCAAGGTGTGGGATAGTCACAGCGGCAATAACCAAAAGTGACTTGACCGATGCTGGCGGCCAGCCATCGCCGTACAAACGTACATATATGTATGTACGTATCACACACATGTATGTTTGTCGACCCGAACACCATGCAAGTACCGCTGTGTTAACTCCTCCCCCTCTTAAGCTCGGAACGTCCCTGATCCGACAGATTTAATTTAAAATATATATATTAATTCAATTTGTTTTATATATGTACGTATGTACTTACAATTTTGTAAGGAGTTTTTTTCTTTGTTTTGTTTTTTTATAGAAATTTGATTTGAATATTTATGTAATGCGAATTTATATGTGGGTATGTTTACCATCATTATTTTCCTTACTAATATATTTATAAGTTTCTGTATAGTTTGTTTGATACTGCTGATACAATATATATGTATTTGTTTTAAGCAATTTATTGCTTCGTGGGATTCTTATTTTATAAAATATAGCCTATACATTATATGTATTTGATTAGAGCAAAGTTTATATTCGTATTTATAAGTTTTTGAATAGTTTGTTTGATACTGCTGATACAATATATATGTATTTGTTTTAAGCAATTTATTGCTACGTGAGATTCTTATTTTATAAAATATTGCATATACATTATATGCATTTCTTTTAGGTATAGTACCCATTATATAGAAAAAAATTGTACATTTTGCTGTTCTTCTTACAGGTGAAAAATTTGGTTTGAAACGATTTGCAAATTCTTTTAAGCTTTCACATGTTTTTGATAGTATTACTATTAAGATTAATTAATGTCAATGTACTTAGTTGATTTTTTCAACTTACATTAATATTTAATAAAAATATATAGTTAGCGAATGTTGTCTTTATGGATTTTTTTACCATTTATCATTACGGCCGTGCCCAAATCTTTTTGAACTATGTTCTGAATGTAAACTTTATTTAGTTTTGTACCCAATCGTTTATTACGTCGGACGAAAACTTCTTTGAAAAATCGTTTATCATTGTTACCGCGTTTTAGAACTTTATTTTGAGCGGAAACTAGTTTTGACTTAATTTGGTTTAAATGAAGTTCTGAAAAAGTATTGATTATATTTATTGGTTTGGATTCAACAGTGGAATGTATCGTGTTGTTATAGATGCTTTCCATTTCAATTCAACCGGGCTATTCGGGTCATGTTCTTCGATTTCGATGTAACTCAAATATGTTGCTCTCTGGTCAAAATAATGAGACACGTATTTTTTTGTTCGCCCGAAAAAATTTTTTTTCAAGAGTTATCGGCAATTTTGTTTTTCGGCTCAAAATCGATTTTTTTTAATTATATAAGAAAAAATTATTTTTAAATGCCCATAACTTAGTCAAATATAAACCGATTTTAATAATTCTGGGTTCAAAATGATCGTAATTACTTACACGAGCGACTTCATGTAGAAACAATTGCAAAAAAGTAGTTGAAAATTTTTTATTTAGCAAAAAAGAAAAAAAATGAAATTTTTTCGAAATTCAATATTTCAAAAAGCGTATTTTTTTTTTTATAACTTTTTCCAAATCAAGAGGACACCTTAAACTTCAATTAAGCTGAATGCCTAGTAGCTAAAATGAGTTGTTTTTGAGTAATGAATTGTTGAGTAAAAAACCTGTTTCGCACTTTTTGTTTTTTGCAAAATAAAAAATGTTCTACTACTTTTTTGCAATTGTTTCTACATGAAACCGCTCGTGTAAGGAATGACGATCATTTTGAACCCAAAATTATTAAAATCGGTGCATTTTTGACTAAGTTATGAGCATTTAAAAAAAATGTTCCTATATTATTAAAAAAAAAAACCAATTTTGAGCCGATAAAGCTTGAAAAAAATTTTTCTGGCGAACAAAAAAATACGTGTCTCATTATTTTGACCAGAGAGCAACATATTTGAGTTACATCGAAATCGAAGAGCATGTCCCGAATAGCCCTTTTGGATTGAATTGGAAAGAATCTATATAAGAAAATTTATTTTAATTACTCATAACTTAGTCAAAAACAAGCCGATTTGAATGATTCTGGGTTCAAAATAATCGCAATTACTTACACGAGCGACTTCATGCAGAAACAATTGCAAAAAAGTAGTTGAAAATGTTTTATTTTGCAAAAAACAAGAAGTGCGAAACAGGATTTTTACTCAAAATTTCATTACTCAAAAACAACTCATTTTAGCTACTAGGCATTCAGCTTAATTGAAGTTTAAGGTGTCCTCTTGATTTGGAAAAAGTTATAAAAAAAAAAAATACGCTTTTTGAAATATTGAATTTCGAAAAAATTTCATTTTTTTTCTTTTTTGCTAAATAAAAAATGTTCAACTACTTTTTTGCAATTGTTTCTACATGAAGTCGCTCGTGTAAGTAATTACGATCATTTTGAACCCAGAATTATTAAAATCGGTTTATATTTGACTAAGTTATGGGCATTTAAAAATAATTTTTTCTTATATAATTAAAAAAAATCGATTTTGAGCCGAAAAACAAAATTGCCGATAACTCTTGAAAAAAAATTTTTTCGGGCGAACAAAAAAATACGTGTCTCATTATTTTGACCAGAGAGCAACATATTTGAGTTACATCGAAATCGAAGAACATGACCCGAATAGCCCTGTTGAATTGAAATGGAAAGCATCTATATTTATAAGTTGCAAGCAGTATGAGTTCAGTAGTGTCAGTTATGGTTTGCTCTGATTTTATGCAGCGAGCTATCTCTATTATGGTGGAATGAAAACGTTCCACTTGGTCATTGCTCTTGCTGTGCAATGGCGGTACGAAAAATTGCTCTATTTGAAAATAATCTCGAAGCATGTGAGATATTGTGTTTGATTGGAAAGATTTCTCGTTATCCGATACCAGAATTCTGGTTTTTTTAAATTGTTGAGTAAAATTAGCAATGCATTTTTTATGTCTATTGTACCTCTTGATGATATTGGAAGTGTTGGAAAATTTGCATATGCATGTTAGGAAATGTTCTTTGTCGACTGAAAAAATATCGATACGTAGAATATCGCCTGGATATTCCGGAATAGGAGTTTTTCCGATATCCGGTTTGGGTGGATGTCGTCTATATTTATTTTCTAAACATATTTTACAGTTTTTTGATATCGTTGTAAGGGTTTTCTTTATTTCGGGAAAGTAGTATTCATTAATTATTTGTTTATAATTTTCATTAATTGAACGGTGAGCTCTATTGTGCTCGGTGGTTGCAGCCTCTATCTGGTCATCTTTATTAACAAGGTCAATTACAAGCTTTTCCGTGTGCAAACATTTAATGCCTGGGAAGTTAGATATTATTAGGAATTGAACTTTTGCTATTGTATCAAGGTCACAAAATATTCCATTTACGCCATCCGGATTAATGCAGTTACGAAGAGTTTGTAGAAGATATTCAGGAGAATTAAATCTAATTGTGTGTCTGAGAAATTTTTTTAAATAATATCTTTGTGCTTTTGCTATTAAATTCAGAATGAGAAAGTAAAAGTTGCGTTTTAAATTGGTTATGATAGTATTTACTTCTTGGCAGCAGAAGTGATAAAGTTCTTCTTTTCCTTTTTTGTGGAAAAGAAGGTTATCTTTAGTATCTATTTGGGCTTCGATTGTTTTTAAGAAATCATACCCGATGATTCCATCGAAACTTTTAAGTTTGGGTAAAATATAAAAGGTAGCTACTTCTCCCAATATAAAAACCTGACATTTTTCGTCTACCTTATTTAAACCGTTTATGAAATGGCTTATCTAATTTTGTGATACCTTTAAAGAAATTGAGTCTTTTTACGTAATTTTGTTACGAAGAATTCCAATCGCAACATAATATGCCTCGGATCCTTCGACGTAAAAATTTATTGCAAATTTCGCGGCGGCCCTCCATGCAGGGTATTCTCTTATGTTGCCTTTGAACTCTGGCAACGACTTAGTTAGGTTGAGATCGGTATGTGTGCTTAGCACACCAGGGACTATTGTAACAGGTGGGTAACTATCTATTTTTGTAGGAGAAAGACTTTCGAAAGCTTTAGTTACTTCTTTAATTTTATTATGCAATTCTTCTTTCGTGTTCTCACCCACGGATTCTATTAAGGATAACACTGCGTTGCGGTCCATATTGAATTAAATCAAAACCTTCTAATATTTTATACAAAAATGTTTCTGTTAATATCTATAATAAACGATTGTTTACGCAAAAGTTGGAATTATTAACGAATCTTAGTATACATAGATTTATATTAGACGATTGTTTACACAAAAATTGCTGCGATTGATTGTAGAACTTAGAGCTAAATATGGATAAATCTCTATAGACTATCCTTTCAATATACCTTAGATGCTTTCCATTTCAATTCAACCGGGCTATTCGGGTCATGTTCTTCGATTTCGATGTAACTGAAATATGTTGCTCTCTGGTCAAAATAATGAGACACGTATTTTTTTTCGCCCGAAAAATTTTTTTTTCAAGAGTTATCGGCAATTTTGTTTTTCGGCTCAAACTCGATTTTTTTTAATTATATAAGAAAAATTTGTTTTTAAATGCCCATAACTTAGTCAAATATGAACCGATTTTAATAATTCTGGGTTCAAAATGATCGCAATTACTTACACGAGCGACTTCATATAGAAACAATTGCAAAAAAGTAGTTGAACATTTTTTATTTTCCAAAGAAAAAAAGTGCGAAACAGGTTTTTTACTCAAAAATTCATTACTCAAAAACAACTCATTTTAGCTACTAGGCATTCAGCTCAATTAAAGTTTGAGATGTCCTTTTGATTTGGAAAAAGTTATAAAAAAAAAAAAATACACTTTTTGAAATATTGAATTTTGAAAAAATTCAATTTTTTTTCTTTTTTGCTAAATAAAATATTTTCAACTACTTTTTTGCAATTGTTTCTATATGAAGTCGCTCGTGTAAGTAATTACGATCATTTTGAACCCAGAATTATTAAAATCGGTTCATTTTTGACTAAGTTATGGGCATTTAAAAATTTTTTTTTCTTATATAATTAAAAAAAATCGAGTTTGAGCCGAAAAACAAAATTGCCGATAACTCTTGAAAAAAAATTTTTTCGGGCGAAAAAAAAAATACGTGTCTCATTATTTTGACCAGAGAGCAACATATTTCAGTTACACCGAAATCGAAGAACTTGACCCGAATAGCCCGGTTGAATTGAAATGGAAAGCATCCTTAATGTTTATCTAACGGCGATAATGGCATTGTTGTCCAACTTACGATCTCCTGGCAGCGCTGTACCTTATTCTTGCTTGTCCGCTAGAAACGATGTGCTAATAAAATCACTGTGCATATTTTTGGAAGACTGTGAATTATGAGCACCGCCACTCCTAGAATAGGCGATGAACATTGCAGCTAGAAAAACACGTTGATATTTGATGGTTGATTCTTATGCTTTATAGTCACACTTATAGTCACTCACTTTTACTTTGTCGTTTCACGTTACTTAAGATTCTTTGTTATTATATTTTGTTTATTTGGTGATTCGCCTTATTTTTAAAGTGTTTGTCACTTTTTGATTTGTTTATTTATTTTTAAATTTTTCCGTTCCTTTGTTGCTCACAGTGTTGTTGCGCGCACCTCTTAATTATATGTAGTATAATTCCTTCAATGAGAATTTTTGTCGGATTTTTCGCGTGAATTTAGTTATTGCACACATTTTGTTTTTCTCTATTTCTCTATTTCACTTTTACGTTTGCTTCTGCAATTTGTTTGTTAGTATATTGTTTTTGTTGCAGCTCGCTTATTTTGTGATGCTTTTTTTTTATTGCAGTTTATTGATTTTTAATCTTAAACGCTTTTGCATATTATTTCATTTTATAATCATTTAGTGCCGTTTTATTTTATTTGTTTAATTCTTTTTTTTATTTATTTTTTTAAATTTATTTAATTTCATTTGATTAATTTTTTCACCTTTTAGTATTAGAATTTATTTATTTCATTTATTTAATATCATTTGTTTTTATTTAAAGCCATTTTAACTTTTTTAAATTAATTTTTTGTTTTTTATTTATATATTTATTTTTTATTGTAATTGAGATTTCCTTTATTTTATTTTATAATATTTGGTTTATCACTTTAGTATTTGAATCTATCATTTAATCTCAATTTAATTTATTTTATTTTATTTTATTTTCCATTTATTTATACACTTTTTTTATAAATGATTACCTTCATTTTATTTTATGTTATTTGGCTTTTCTTTTTAACTTTCGAATTTATTTTTTATTTCTTGTCATTCTGTCATGATATCATTTAATGCCATTTTAATTTATTTAAGTTGTATTTTCATTTTTTCTATCTATTTTTCACTTTAATTGGTTTCCTTTTATTTTAGTTCACTTTGTCACATTTGCTATTATTATATTTCATTGCATATTATTTAAGTTTATTTATTTAATTTATTTTTTATTTAAATTGTCTAATTTTGTCGTGTTTGTTTTTAAATACTTTTTTACTGAATTTGATTTTATTTAATTTAATTTCATATAATTTATATTATTATTATGATTGATTTTCAATGTTCAAAAATGCTATACTATGCTTTATTTGTGGAGGTGAATTGGGCACATGCTACGCAAGAACGCAAATGAAATCCGTCGTCAAGCTCTGTATGAAGATTATGAGGGGATTTAGCTATG